>JAQQTP010000066.1:6685000-6710000 GCA_029884605.1 Ormosia emarginata | reverse complement strand
CACTAAGATCATCCAAAAATTCGTCCTACAGCCTAAGATATGACCCAATTACTGCAGACTATTCAGGCCCAGTTTCAGCACCTCTGTTTTGACTTCCAAACCCAATATCACCTCCAAGCTGTTCGAATGAGTTCTTGTGTTCTTCATGAAAGTTGTAGATATGGGTCTTAACTTTCAAATATCCAAATTTCAGCCCAAGATAATTCCTACAGCCCAAGTTATGCTCTGATTACTGTACATTATTCAGGTTCCAGACACAAAACTTGTGTTCTGAATTCCAAGCCCATTTAGCTCCTTTAGATGTCCATATTTTAACTGGAGCTCTTCATGAAAGTTGTAGAGCTCTCTCTTATTTTTTCTACAAGGTAAGATACATAATTTTTACACATCTAGAACTCAAGATATGGTGAAAATACAGAAACAGTGTAAGACCCAAATAGTTCTGGAAAAATTGATTAAGTCCAATTTGAGTCCCAACTTACAAAACATAACCAGGCTTAATCAATTAAGTACATGGAGAGTGTAAATAACTAAAAATGAGGGTTTATTAATGTATAAAATATGTGATCATGACACCGATACAACTACGTCCAAATGGTTGGGCCTACGTCCAGGCATATCTACTTCTACACTAGTATTTGGACTTATTCAGTTCGTCTAATTTTCAACTTTTTCCAAGTGGTGAGGCTGGAAGGTGGCAGTCCCACGAAGGCATGGGTCACGCTCCATGCAATGAGCAATAAGAAAATCTTGGAGACTTTTGTTGAGTCTTTCAAGAAATTCAAGGAGGAGTACTTCCAACTTGAGGTGATGCCCGACACATGGCCCTTTTTCTTTACTGCAGAAATAAGCCAGCTATGCAACTGTATTGGTCATCACGACATTTCAATTTTCATCCAAAGGAACTCGAGGTATGGGATGAGGACTTGACAGTGGATGAAGTAAATGTGGCAACCTTTTTGATTGATTGAGTTACCTAAAAAGATGTTATTCATTCCTGTGATTTGATTGAGAAGTCAGAGAACGAACTCTGCACTCTACTAGGTGCAATCATATAACTTGTTATATTTCTATTTATGCTTTTGTTATTATTTTCTTGGGACATATATTTTTTCCTTCTTTTCTTTATAAAAAGTATGGCCCCAACTGACAACCTCGAGGCTCTCCACCAAAGGCTCACCTAGAGGGTGGCCTGGAAGGTGGCCAAAGGAAAAGGAATGGCCTCGGCCTCTCAGAATGAGCCAGTTGTTGAAGTCTGACATTCGATGGAGCCTACAAACCCTAATGCCCATCTTCAACCCTATAAACATAGGGTGAACAATCTCGAAGGCAATGTATAGAGGGGCAATGCACTGAGGGTCCAGTCGTAGACCTCATAACCCCTCAAGAGGACAATTTTTCCCACAATGCCCTAATTAGATTTATGGGTGCCTTAATCTAGGGCAAAGACTTTCCAGTGTTCGAACTTATAGAGAAATCTCTATTGACAGTGGACGATATGGAAAAATTGGCGGAGGTCGATATTTGCCACTAACTTAAGCTTGGCAAGATCTGGGCTTTGAGAAACTCTGCCCTATTCCAGTTTATGGAAAAAAGACTCCCCAAGGCAAACAAGGCCACTGACCTGGAGGTCGAGGTGCAGAAGCTCTGAGGTGATAAGGATAACTTTGAGAAAGATCTTACAGCGGAGTGCGTGGGGAAGGAGGAGAGATGTAAAAAGCTTAGATCTGCCCTAGAGGAGATTCAAACTCTTAAAATGCAGATCGCTGACTAGGAGAAAAAATTGGTAGACTCCAAGTTGGTGGTCAGCATCCAAACTCAGGTAAATGAGCTAGAGTAGAAAAATTAAGCCCTAGAGAAGGAGATCGACGAGATTGAAGTCAAGTAGGCATGGTATGTGGACGAGTCCTTCACAAATATGGTGGAACAACTCTTGACCTTGAACCCTGTCGGGCTTATCATTGAGGGAGCCATATCTCACTGTCAGGTCTGGGATGGATTCATTGTTGATATTATTTCAAAACCTCCCACACAGGAAACTATTGTGACTCCCGTAGCCATTATGCCTCTTGTCGCAGTAACTGTGGAGCATGAAGAAGAGGAATCAGCCACCGAGGACTGTGATCCTTAGTGATTATATTTTTCCTTTGTATACCTCCTGCGTGAGGTTTTTTGTTTTTGTAAGGTCAAGTCCCAATTTTGGGTATTCTTCTTGGACAAGTCCCGGATGTTGAGCACTTCTTAATTTTTAACTTAGCATATTTCATATCTTCTTGCATTGCTTTGATTTTGTTTTTCATTGTTTTTATCCATTCTGAGGTCCAACACCCTAAATCGTATATGATCTTCAAAAGAGAACTTTAGAAACGTTCACACACGCATTACCTATTTGACATCAATATAAATGTTGATCGGAGGGTGAATTGTCATACTTCTAACATTGGATATATGAGTATGGTGTAAAATTTTGAAAAAAAATTCCAAGTGCTTGTTAACCTTCTTTTGTGTAGTGATTGCGGGATTTAAAGGATGCAAACCCAAGTGCAGGTTGTCTCAAGTAATAAATTTCTCGAGAGTCCGAGGTCGATCCACAGAGAATTGATGAAGAAAAATTAATTGAGGTAAAAAAAGGATTTGTCACAATACCAAAAGTAATAAAAGATGTTCACAAATGAATTTAAGAACTTGCTTGGGTTAGGATATCCACTCTTGGTAATAAATTAAAGGCAAGCTTATTTCTCTTCATAACTCAATTGAAATCCACACACAACGGAGGTTCCAATTGAAAAATATAACATTCAAAGTTTAATTATATATGTAATCATATTATGATTCCTTTAATTATCTACCAACATTTGTAAATGAGTTCAAGCATTCACTGTGCCAATCCTATTGTCTACAATAAATCAAGATCTCTATTATACAAAGAAGGTTTCTAAATTAATTGGAAACAAAATACAACACATATAATGTCCATTTGATAATATATCATTTAAGCACAAGAAATAGAATAATCTAACCTTATTTCATTACCAAGAGCTTCACTCTTTCACCCAAGCAAGATGAAGATTTAGTTACTCATAGATAAGAAGAAAGAAAGAGAGAAGAAGAGAAAATGAACATAGCTTCAATTTAGAGCAAGAGAAAATTACAACAAAGGAAAACAATAAACAAACATAACCATAACTTCTAAAAACCAAGCCTAACACCAAGAGCACCAAATGATCAACCAATGGTGCCTTTTATAGAGGATTATGGATACAAAATGACAAGGGGGCTGATTAAGAGTAGGTGGATGAATGGGTGAATGAATGAAAAATGCCAAATAGTGAGTTAGTGAGTGAAAAATTATTAAGATTCTTTGTCTTCGAAATCATTCATTGCTTAACTCATGGATTCTGTCATCAAATAGAAAAGTCATCTTCATCAAAGTTGTAGATCTGGGTCTTAACTTTTAGATGTCCAATTTCAGCTCATTTCATCACCTACAACCCGAGATATGGCTCAATTACTACAGACTGTTCAGGCCCAGTTTTAGTACCTATGTTTTGACTTTCAGACCCAATATCACCTCCAAACTGTCCGATTTGAGTTCTGTGTTCTTCATGAAAATTTTAGATATGGGTCTTGACTTTCAAGTATCAAAATTTCAGCCCAAGAAAATTCCTACAACCCGAGTTATGCTCTGATTACTGTACACTATTCAGGTTCCAGATACAAAACCCATGTTCTGATTTCCAAGCCCATTTAGCTCCTCTAGATGTCCATATTTTACCTGGAACTCTCTTGAAAGTTGTAGAGCTCTCTCTTATCTTTCCTACAAGGTAAAATACATAATTTTTACACATCTAGAACTCAAGATATGACTGAAATACAGAAATAGTGTAAGACCCAAATAGTGCTGAAAAAATCAATTGAGTCCAATTTGAGTCCAAACTTACAAAACATAACTAGGCTTAATCAATTAAGTACATGGAGAGTGTAAATGACTAAAAATGAGAGTTTATTAATGTATAAAATATGTGATCATTAAATTCTCTCATACTTAGCTTTTTGCACTCCTGGTAAAACACATAAGACCAAAGTTAGGAAACAAAGAAAAATGACATAGACTCAAAAGTTAAAAATTCTAAAAGACTCGATGAAGCAAGAAAAGCAACCAAAAATTCAAAGGATCAAAGCATTAATGAGGTAACATTTCTTCACATCTCAAACCAACAAACAAGGAAACTTCAGTTGAAAAGAATGAATCAAGAATGATAGATCCTCACAGAATTCACTCTCAATCTCTCAAGTGTTTAAAAGGTAAGTATTTCACTCTATTCAACCCATGAACAATTGCACTACCATAAGTTTGTTTATCTTCTACTTCTCTGCTACTCAAAACACATGCATACAAAAATCAAGAAGACTTTATTCAAGGTTGTAATGAGGTCATGGTAAAGGAGAGGAGATAATATAGATATGAGAAGATAAATACCAAAAAGAATAAAAGAGCATTATGGTACAGTTAGAGTGGAGAAAATGTTTGAGAACATTCATCATAAAGGGCAATCACCAATATTTGACTAATGTTTTGTTGAAGATCAATCTCAAATTGGTGAATTGCATTCATTGTTAGACCTGAACATTCTCTTTTTCTTCCTGTTATTTCCAAGCATCTACCTTTATTCTAGACTCTGATAATCATTTGATTGCAACGATGGTCAATTTTTTTTTTTTTTATTATTATTATTATTATTATTATTATTATCATTTTGCACATACACCCCTATACTTGTTCAAGAACAAGGTCAATGTTCTCTTATTTCCTAAGGTTGGGTAAAAACATGTTTTTTTTTTTTTGAAGACACGAAATGAGCTAAAAACAAGGAATGGTCAAATAAGTTCAAAGAGGTTACACAAGGAAAAATATACAAGGGTGACTATTTAGTCAAAGTAGCTATTTCAAAATGCCTCAATCATATTTATATATGCATGTGAAAATGTAGCCTAAAAAAGAATCAAAGCAAGTTCTAGAGTAACAATTCCATGAGTGAAAATCACACAAGAAAGAAGAGAATGGTACAAATATTCAATCCATTCATCCATAAGCTCAAAATCTCACAAGGCATATTTCTATCATTCTCAATCTACCATATCAACATTCATATCCAAGCTTGTAATTTTTAAGAAAGAAGACAATTTATGCTAAGATTCAAGAATCCATTTGCTACTTCTACAAATAAACACTAAATAGTTACTACCCCAACTAAGATGCGTCTAAAGAGTAATAAATTGTTTCTAAAATTTACTCCTTACTCTGCCATCACTGATTGATTTTACTACGAATAGGTTTCTGACAGTCATATCACTAAACATACTTCCCAATTTAGATGCGTCTCAGAAGTAAAATTACTCCTTACTTTGCCATCATTCATTAGTTTAGTAAGTCCATGACAATCATATCATACTTCCCCAAAAAGGAATTTTTTTTTGTCAACTATCCTTCCCCCCTAACTAGATCACAACATTGTCTACAATGTTAAAAATATAGATGAATAAAAGGTAGAAGATATTACTAATTGCGGGATTTAAGGATGCAAACCCAAGTGCAGGTTGTCTCATGTAATAAATTTCTCTAGAGTCCGAGGTCGATCCAGAGGGAATTGATGAAGAAAAATTAATTGAGGTAAGAAAATGATTTGTCACAACACCAAAAATAATAAAAGATGTCCACAAATGAATTTAAGAACTTGCTTGGGTTAGGAGATCCACTCTTGGTAATAAATTAAAGGCAAGATTATTTCTTTTTATAAATCAATTGAAATCCACACATAACGGAAGTTCCAATCGGAAAATATAACATTCAAAGTTCAATTATATATGTAATCATATTATGATTCCTTTAATTATCTACTAACATTTGTAAATGAGTTCAAGCATTCACTGTGTCAATCCTATTATCTACAATAAATCAAGATCTCCATTATACAAAGAAGGTTTCTAAATTGATTGGAAACAAAATACAACACATATAATATCCATTTGATAATATATCATTTAAGCACAAGAAATAGAATAATCTAACCTTATTTCATTACCAAGAGCTTCACTCTTTCACCCAAGTAAGATGAAGATTTAGTTACTCATAGATAAGAAGAAAGAAAGAGAGAAGAAGAGAAAGATGAACATAGCTTCAATTTAGAGTAAGAGAAAATTATAACAAAGGAAAACAATAAACAAGCATAACCATAACTTCTAAAAACTAAGCCTAACACCAAGAGCACCAAATGATCAGCCAATGGTGCCTTTTATAGAGGATTAGGGATACAAAATGACAAGGGGGCTGATTAAGAGTAGGTGGATGAGTGGGTGAATGAGTGAAAAATGCCAAATGGTGAGTTGGTGAGTGAAAAAATATTGAGATTCTTTGTCTCCGAAATCATTCATTGCTTAACTCACGGATTCCATCATCAAATAGAAAAGTTATCTTCATGAAAGTTGTAGATCTAGGTCTTAACTTTCAGATGTCCAAATTTCAGGTTATTTTATCACCTACAGCTTGAGATATGGCCCAATTACTGCAGACTATTCAGGTCCAGTTTTAGCGCCTCTGTTTTGACTTCCAGACCCAATATCACCTCCAAACTCTCTGATTTAAGTTATGTGTTCCTCATGAAAATTTTAGATATGGGTCTTAACTTTCAAGTATCAAAATTTTAGCCCAAGAAAATTCCTACAGCTCTAGTTATGCTCTGATTACTATACACTATTCAGGTTCCAGACACAAAACCCATGTTCTGACTTCCAAGCCCATTTAGCTCCTCTAGATGTCCATATTTTACCTGAAACTCTCATGAAAGTTGTAGATCTCTCTCTTATCTTTCCTACAAGATAATATACATAATTTTTACACATCTAGAACTCAAGATATGACTGAAATATAGAAACAGTGTAAGACCCAAATAGTGCTGAAAAAATCAATTGAGTCTAATTTGATTCCAAACTTACAAAACATAACTAGACTTAATCAATTAAGTATATGGAGAGTGTAAATGACTAAAAATAAGAGTTTATTAATGTATAAAATATGTGATCATCATGTAACAAATAATGGAAAGATCTTGGAGGGGTATCATTTAAACATATCCCAACAGTTTACTCTAACACACTCTAGGGCTTAGCTAAGTACGCTTAACCTCGTCAAATGATTTTGAGATTTGTAGGTTAAGGTCGGGCTAGTTAGGGCATAGATGAAAATATGTATGCTCACAATAAGACCACATACTGCGGCCAAGTGGACTGCCTTTTTTGGCCTTAACTGCAATTGGAATAGTTGATCTTCGTCAAAACGTGTATTCCTCATACCTTGCCAAAGTACTTTAACCTTGTGGGTTATGGTAAACATAAGTAAATGAAATAGGTAATAGTCTGAATAACCTGGTCTCATTTTATTCATATTGGAATTTTTCATTTATATAATTGATAAAACATAACTTAGTAGGAACTTGAAATAACTAACTGTTGTATCTTCTAAGTCTCTTCGCATTCTAGTAATTCTTAATGCTTTTACTGGTAAAGGTTTCTAAGGTGTAGGTCCTAGTGTTGGTTTTGGATGCGATCCGGTATGGACCTTTCCAATTTGGTGCCAATTTCCCTTAGGACGCTTTCTTTCCACCAACATCTACCCTCTTTAAAATGAGATCACCTGGTACAAACCTCCATGGAATTACTTTGGTGTTGTATCGGGCTACTATTCTTTGCTTGATGGCGGCTTTGCGAATGTGTACGATCCGATGTTGTTCTTCTAAAAAGTCGAGATTCTGATGATTGAGGTCCGAGTTGGCATTTTAAAAAAAGTGTTGTCTCCACCAACTGAGTTCTCCAATTTTAACTAGAATCATTGCTTCGCAGGCATATGTTAACTTGAAAGGACTTTCTCTAGTTGTTAAATGTGATGCGGTTTGGTAAGCCCAAAGGACATAATCTAGTTGCTCTACCCAGTTTTCTTTGGCCTTGTCCAACCTCTTTATCAGGCCATGAAGTTTTACCAGATTTATAGCTTCTGCTTGACCATTTGTCTTTGGATACTCTACTGAAGTAAAATGTTGTTTAATCTTGAGTCTGGAGAGAAGATCCTTGAATCTTTTATTGGTGAACTGAGTGTCATTGTCTGTTACGATGGACTCCGGTATCCCGAACCTACTGATAATGTTTTATAAGTAAATTTCTAGATACAATCTGAAATGATAGTCGACAACGGTTCTACTTCGATCCACTTGGTGAAATAGTTCACTGCTACCACCAAGTACTTCACTTATCCAGGTGCTTGGGGGAAAGGACATGACATATGATGTCTATTCCCCACATGATAAAATGGCCAAGGAATGGACATAGTTGATAGCTCTTTAGGAGGCACTGAATAGACGTATGAGAGCCACTGACATTTATCGCACTTTTGGACGTGCTCCATCAAATTGGCTTCCATGCTAGGCCAATAGTAACTTGCTCTTAACGCCTTCTGGGTTAGGGCTTTTCCTCCAAGGTGAGGTCTGCAGCTTCCTTCATGGATCTTTACCAGAATATACTCAGCTTCTCTTGGTCCGAGACACTTGAGGAGATGAGAAAACCACGACAGTATAATTGGCTGTCATAGAAGGTATACCATGCTGCAGTCAGTACTAGTTTTTAAGCTTCCTTCTGATCATCAGCCAAGGTACCATCCCAAAGGTAGGTGACAATTGGCGTGATTTGTATTTCATTTTCTTCCAGTAGGAGAACTCCAGAATTCGTAATACTTGGTGTCAACAATGTTTCCTGGATCATGGACATATTGTTGCCAGGGCTTTTTGTACTAGCAAGCTTTGATAGGATGTCAGCTCTTGTGCTTTGTTCCCTGGGGATGTGTTCAACCTTAGTGCTAGCAAAACTCTCCAAGAGTTTCTTTACCTTAGCCAAATGTTTCTGCAGGAGAGGCTCTTTAGCTTGGTAATTACCTCAGATTTGTGAAGTCACTGATTGAGAATCACTATAAAGTACTATGTCGGTGGCCCACATTTCCTTGGCCATAGTGATCACGACAATGTAAGCTTCATACTCTGCCTAGTTGTTTGATGTTGGGAACTCAAACCTTAAGGAATGCTCCAATGTAAGTCCAACATCATTCTCCAGTATGACTTCGGCTCCGCTTCCTTTAGGATTCGAGGAGCCATCTACATAGAGGGTCCAAGAATTTCCTTTGGAATGGTTGAGGTCTAGTGTAAGCTCTACTAGAAAGTTGGATAACACTTGAGCCTTAATTGCTTACCTTGGCTCAAAAGTTATCCCAAACTCTAAGAGTTCTACAGACCAAACAATCATCCTCCCTGCAAGATCTGGCTTATGTAGCACTTGCCGGATTGGTTGGTCTGTTCACACCACCACGAGTTGACATTGAAAATATTGCCTAAGGCATCACATTGTGGTAAGGAGAGCCAACACTATTTTTTTGATTTTCTAATAACGGAGTTTGGACCCTTGTAACACCTTACTCACAAAGTACACCAACCTCTATCCTTCTAGTGTCTCTCTTATCAAGATGAAGTTGATAGCTTCATTATTGACTGAAAGATAGGCATACAAAGTTTCGTCGTATTCCGACCTTGTGAAAATTGGAGGTAAAGCCAATATAGTCTTAAATTCAATGAAGGCGACTTCATATTTTGGGATCCACTAAAAATTCTTTTCCTTTTTTAGGAGTTTGAATATGGGAAGAGATTTGTAAGTGGGTTTGGCTAGAAAACAAGCAAGTGCCGATATTCACTTTGTTAGTTATTGTACCTCTTCTACAAACTACAAATTTCACATGTTGAGTACTACTTAACATTTGTCTAGATTAACCTCAAACAAAAGAATTAAATGAATAAATAAAAGTTGAAAAAGTAATTGATTAAAAGATAGATAAAATAAAATAAAAATTACATTAATAACTAATTTCAAATAATTTCATCATTTTATTTAATGGCTCTGTGTAAAAGTTATAGCAATAGCAATAATTTATTTAGGACGAATCATCGCACTTATTGTTTTTAAAAATCTACGTATGATATATTTCTTTTCCTCAATAATGCCAATCAATCAATTGATTAAGTTATTCTTGGCACACACAAAATAAATAAAATGAATAAATAAAAGTTGAAAAAAGAAATTGATTAAAATATAAATAAAATAAAATAAAAATTACATTAATAACTATTTTCAACTAATTTCATCATTTTATTTAATTTATTTGACTATATTTGTAAGTTTGTATCTTTTCCATAAAGTAATGCCATTTTTACCTGAAAAAGAAATGCCGTTTTTGAAACTTTGAATTTTGAAATCAACTAATATATAGATGGAAATAATAATAAATTATCATGTACCTTGTATATATCGTGTACTAAATTTAATTAGGAAAATACTAAATGGTTAGAATTTCTTTTTGCAACCTCTGGATAGATGAGTATCCCATTTGACTTATATTATCACCATGATTGAATCTTGACAAATTTTGACAAAAAATTCTAACTATATAGCATTACTCGTTTAATTTTGGAACCAATAGCAAGTCGATAATGTCGTGAGTTTTCTATATAACTAGTTATTATACCCTGGAGTTGCACGGAATTTTTAAATCAAATATATATCACTATGAGTTTTTTATTTAATAGATAAATATTTAGTAAATATTTTAATTAACTTATTCTGCTTTAAGAAAAGTCTATAGTCATAATATTTCAAAGAATTTGTTTTGTTTGATTATAACAATATTTAAATACATTTTTTAACTTTAAATACATAATTTAAATGACAAAAAGGACTTTATAATTATTTTAACAATTTAAGTGATTTTTTTATATGAAAAATCTTAATAATCGTTACTCTTTATCTTTTTTTCTTTTATCTTACAAAATAGTTTTCTTACTCAATCTCTCAATCTGAATTATGTTTTGATAGCTTCTTTCAAAATAAAGAGGTCATGTACTCTACACTCACAAAGGGTGGGTCAAAATAGTAAATAACTTCAACTTCGTAGGATGAGAACATGAATTCATCAAATTCTAGGGAAGCAATTATTATTAGGAGATCGCAGAAGCAATTATTATTAAGAGATCGCATAACCCTTATGTTCTCGTGGTCCAATAAGGATTAATACTATGGGTAGTTCAAATGAACTAAGCCTAAGGAGGTACCTCATGGTTTCACCAAAAAAAAAAGAAAAGAGATCATGTATTGTAAGATCTCTGTTTACTTATGTTATCCTATATATATCATTAAAAACTTAAACGCTTCTTATGCTAACATTAGAAGTATAAATTAAATGGATAGATATCATCATTGAAATATACAAAAATTATATAAGATTTTAATATTATTTCAATATTCTTATTATTAGAACTTGCAAGATTAAGATTAAAACACAATAAAATTTATAAATATGTAAAAAAATTGTATTTGCAGGGAATTTTATTATGTAAAAAAAACATTTTATTAACGTATATTTTTATTTTTCTTTATGTAAGATTAATTTAGGAAATAAAGTATGCATTTTTTATAATTTATTAAAAAAGAATACACTTTGATTGTTATTGTTTGAAAAAAATTGAAAATGAAAAAATTGAAAGGTTATTAAAGGTGAAAACTTAAAAAAATATATAACCGGGAGAAATGAAAAGTCAATTAAAAAACAAAACAAAGTAATTATTAAAAAATATAAAAAATCAAAATTTATGAAAATGCCACATGACAATTGTAGTGGAAGAACTTTTATATTATATATACATAATAATAACTATCGTTTGAACCTGTACAATGCATGGAATAAAATTTTTAAAAAAATAAAGGAAACTAAAATTTAATTTCCTTAAAGTATTATTTTATAATATCATATTGAATTTCAAATAAAAGATAAATTTATTATACCACAAAAAGTTATTTTTTTTGAATTAAATTTCAATTGGAAAATAAATAAACATATATAAACAATACCAATAACTTTAAAACAAATTTATATCATTATTGAATTGGATGTATATGATTAAATTAAGGAAAAAAGGATATTTTAGTCTCTTATCTTTATTTTTAAAAAAAGGGATCCCATATCATATATTTTTTGTCAATTTGGCCCCTTATCTTGCAAATTATTTTTAATGCAGTCCTTCCGTTAGGGTTTCGTTACCCTACTAACCGAAGTAATGATGTGGCTATGATATAACAACAATATGGATATGACGTGGTAGTGACGTAGTTATCACCAATTAGTATAATTGACACATCATCACTTCTATTAGGAGATAACGAAACTCTAACAGAAAGAACACATTAAAAATGATTTAGAAGATAAAGAACTAAATTGACAAAAATAAATAAATGAGACCAAATTTAAAAAAGAAATAAAAATAAAGGACCAAAAAGTTTATTTTACCATAAATTAAAGTATAATGGGAAATTGATATAAAGAACCAAAAGGGACCTAAAGAAAAGTCATTCTCGAATTCAACATAAATGTTCTATTTAATATAATTGGAATTGAAATATAAAATTTTAATTTCAATTCAATTCTTTCATAATTAGAATTGGTTTAGAGTTTTAATTTTTTTGTTTGGATTTTCAAAGAATTAGAATATGAAATTGTAATTCTAAATTCAATTATATTTATATTATTTAAATGTAGGATATAAGATTTCAAAAAATAATTTACAAAATTAAAACTTAATGAAGATATTAATACAATAATAATTTTATAATATTATAGTCATATTTTTTATCATAAATATTTTTTATGAAAATTATTTGTAGAAAAAAATTAGAGTCTAGACAAATTTTTTATATTATAATATTTTTATGAACATATTAAATCTCAATAAATATTATTGCTCGAAAATAAATGATAGAGAAAAACTTTATTAGAGAGAGAGAAAGAGACTTTAATTTTGAAATTTTGGAATGCCTTAATTTTCTTTTTAATCCCTTTGAGTATAATTATTTTTTGTTTTGGTTTCTCTAAAAATTTTTACCTCATTTTGGTTTTTTTAAATTTTGAGATAGGTGGAGTTATTCTCTGTCGTTATCTCATCTGAGGGACTAACGTCACCCGTCTCAAAATTTAAATGGACTAAAATGAGGTCAAAAATTTTAGAAGGACCAAAATAAAAAATGATTATATTTAGAGGAGTTAAAAAGATAATTAAGCCTTTTAAAATTGATAATTTTTAGGATATATATTAAGAATTAATAAGAGCTTGTGTTAGTTGTTTTTCAATTCTATAGAATTGATTTATAGAATTACAATTTCAATTTTAAATTAGTATCACAAATATAAAAAATAAAATTAACAAATTTAATTTTAATTTTAAACTCTAATTTCATGTGAAACTATAAATGTACCTAAGCGAATAAGAGTGCAAAAATTGAATTAGATTTTTATTTTTGGGTATCCTCAACACCAATTGTATCATATTTCTTTTTTGTTTTTACCTAGATATCGTCGCATTATTGTGAGGGTATTAAAACTGTCCCTCACAACAATGCATTTCTGTATGGTCAAATTCCTAACATTATAAAAGTTCCTCAATCACTTAACTCAATATTACTTACCACTTGAATCTCAACTTGTTGGTTAAAATTGTATCATATTGACATGTTACTATTTTTCAGGAATTTGAATTAAATATGGCTTATCCAAACAAAGTCTCCATGGCCCTAAATTAAACAGCTTTTTCCGTAGATTCATTCAATGGATATCTAACAGTTAAATGATAATAAGGAGTTGGAAATTTGTCTCCATTGACTTTTTTACATTAGCATGGGACATGTAACATCCTTAATAATAATAATAATAATAATAATAATAATAATAATAATAAAATATTTATGTGAAATATTTTAAAAAATAAAGAATTAAGTAAGAAAATAAATATTTTATATAGACTAATTATTAAAATAATGTGTTACTTTATATAACTACTTAAAAATATATATAAATAATATATATATATATATAAAATAATAATGAAACTTTAGTAAAGATATATATATAAAAAAAAAAAGAAAATAAAGAGAGAAAAAATGAAATGATATGAAGATATTTAGATAAGATATGAATAGACAGGCGATTCTACAATAATTAATACATGAGATAAAAAAATAATAAATAATAAATAAATGACAAGCTCTAAATTGACGTATAGATAAATAATGCAAAGATATATATAATGCATGAAGTGACATTTAGAATCTTGACATTTAGAAGATTCGTAGAGACACGATTTGAATGTAAATAATAATAATAATAATAATAATAATAATAATAATAATAATAATAATAATAATAATAATAATAATAATAATAATAAATTGGAAAGTTAAACGGAAAGAAGTTTCACTGCTTCTCTGAATCTAGCAAGATAAATTGCAATGAATGACATTAGCAAAATTTCTTGAATCTAACAAGAGAAGATTGGATTAGATACACAATTAATGCAAGGTAATTTAAAAAAAAAATTGAAACAGAATGAGCACGTGAAAGTGCACTAGAATCGTCCTTCAAAGTATCACAATGAGATAAGCACACTAATTGCTCTATAAAAGGCCGAATGTTTTTGCTCTTCAGGTAGAAATACCGTACTATAAAATTGGCATTCTGCATAAACTTTTCTCTCCCGATCAATTCTCAACTAAGGTAGGGAAAATGAAAAACTTTTTCCTTTTGTCAATACTCCTCTTGCATTAATCTTTGATTTTATGAGTTTTTAGTAATTTCTTGATTTCAATTCATTGATGACCAAAACTTTTAGATCTGATTCTGACTTTGTGAATCTATGTAAGAGGCTTTAAATGAAGATGAATTCTTTGGGACTTTGATTAATTTGGTTGATTGTTGAATTTATCTTTTGCTCTATACCACCGAAAATTTATCTGCATTATTTTTTTTGTTATTATTTTGCTTTTATCTTTTGTTATTGCTATTCTATTATTGTTATTCTATTATCTGCTTATTCTGCACTATTTTTTCTATTATTATTCTACACTATTTTATTATTTTCATTTTTCAATTCTTGTTAAAAGTGAGAGAGCTTTTAATTTCTATTATTGTTATGTGAAAGAACTCTAACGTAACATTATTCTCTATGATGTTCTAGTTATTATTCAAAAGTGACAGAATATTTATTTTATGTTGTTGTTATTCGATTTAACACTATTCTGTTCTTGTTCAAAATAATAATATGACTATTAATCTACTTTTATTCTTTATTTTTCATATTCTAATATTAATCTCACAATCCAAAAGAAACGTATAACGTATACTAAAACTTCTGCATTATCTTTGCATTATCTCTCCAAAAGAAACGTGTATTCTAAAGCTTGATATTTTTAGCTCTCATTGCTTTTGCACTATTTTTTTTAATATCATTTTTTTGCTCTCATTTTTGTTAGAAAGATAATAGAGAGTTTATATGAAAATGAAGTTTGTTACAAATTTTTACTAATGAATCATGTATGTTCCTCGAGTGTCTTGGCCAAGATAGAAGAAACATGTGAAATATTTTACAAACTTTGTTTTTTACGGCAACATGTTAAAGTTTTTATTAGATAAAAGAATTATATCCTTAAGGTACCAAAATCAAATGTGCAAGCTTATGACCATGAGGAGAAATTCTTAAGGAACGCCCTGAGTAGATCATAGGAGTTCATACAACGTGATATGCACATGAGTGATCAAAAGAAAAAGTAATTTGGGATTAGAATTCTAAAATGATGGTACAAGAATTAAAAGGGGATAAGATAATCTCCAGAATAAAGCACAGTTCCTTTTAAATTGATGATTATTTAATATTGATTTTTTTACTTAATTTTTTTTATACAAACTGTTTTAGAAAGACTTAGGAATTTTATATTATAGCTTGATGGAAAATTGAGAAAAAGGGAAGCAATAAAATTATTTTTCGTACATGTGACGGCTAGAATATCATTAGCTAAAATGTTATTATTTTTCTTACCCTTATTGAGTTATATCTCGCTTATTTGGCATGATATTTCAGGTAATGTCAATCGTCAGGGTTCTCATTAACTTTCAAGTTGAGCAAACTTATATGCCATATTTAGGGGATTACATGTTCGCAGTGACCTTGGAAGATCTCTTCCTGGTCATACTACTCTTTGATGAGTAGTTGGAAAATATATATATATATATATATATATATATATATATATATATATATATATATATATATATATTGTAAATATGTAAAAAAAAAAAAAAAGGATGTGAAAAGTTGTAGTAGCATCTTAAAGGCTTTAGTAAGGCCTAGATTTGCTAAAATAATGTCTAACTTAAAGAGTGTTATATTTGTATAACTTAACTTCGAAGGAATATAATCCATTATGTAAAATATTATATGAACTAATGAAAAATGTAAAAGTTTGATATATAACATTTTATTCCAACTTGAAACTTAAATAAATAAATAAAATTAGAATAGGACATTACAAGTCACATCGATCAATATCTCTGAAATGCAAGGAAAAACACATGTAATGTTACTCAAGCCATGAAATATCCATTACAAACAAAATATTATTCCTAACAAAGTTTTTTTTTTATAAGCAAAAATTAATTAACTAGGAGTACAAGGAGTACTCCAACCTGATTACAACTTAAGATTCAACTTTTAAGAGAACGAATATATTCTAACGGACAATTACACCAATCAGAATATGAAAGACATATATTTCTACTTTCCTTCTGAATAAACCAACCCCAAGAAATTACCTTAATCTGAACCAAAATAACAGAAACACTACAAACTTCACTTTGAAAAATAATTTTATTTCTAGTCAACCACAACACCCACACCACTGCACACCAAATTAAATACCTGACTTTTCTAAAAGCTTTCCCCCTACAAACCGCTCCAAATTGAAGGAAATGAAGCAACCTATCATTGTGCAACTCACTCACGATACCAACCCACTTTAATTACTTTATTTATAAAATTTGTCAAATAAAAATAAAACCTAAAATTAATTAAATAATGACATTAATATACGCATCTGATTAAAAAAAATGTATCCTTATAATAATTAAACCTGCAATCGAAATTAAATTACAACATTACAACAACCACCAAAATTTATTGAGACACTTATTGTATTTATATTTTAAACAATAATGCTTACATACATACATATATATATATATATATATATATATATATATATATACATATATATATATATATATATTAACCACTAATTATTAATGAATATACGTACCCATACCAAAAAGAAGATTACCATTAAATTTTGAAAAAGATATATCCAATTTTTTAAAACCAAGCATTTTCTTTGTAATAGTAACTTTTAAAATTAGCTTTAAAGTTTAAATTTGAAAAAATAATTTAAATTAATTAATTTCTGATAAAATTTTAAAATTATAATTATTATATTTTTTGTGTGAAAATTAGAAACAATGAAGTAAAAAAAAAAAAACACACACACACACACACAGAAATAATGTATACCATTAGTAAAGTTTTTTCATATGTACCAATGTGTGTTGATCCAAGCATTATGAGTCCGATTCTCTTAAGCATGTGGTCTTAGATTTGATCACAAGATTTATGTGTATAGAAATAATATCATTAAGAAGGGTTCATGTTTAGGTGTGTAACCGTATTCTAAAAAATTAGTTTATCACCTATTAAGTGAGGGAATACTCTAGAAAACCCAAAAGTTTTGCATATGCGACAACTTTTCATGTGGAATAAAACCGTCACCTATTCATTCAAAGTTACCTTAAGACCATGCATTGTCTTACGCATTTTTGGTTCTTTTCTTTTCCTATTTCATGGAAATATGTATATCATTTTAAAAACGATGGTTGTATGTTCTAATGACAATGAAAAATACTTTTCACTTTAATTTGAAGAGGAACAGAGACTAGTATACATATAATTTAAATTAAACTTGCCTAGTGTTCAATTGAACCAATCATTCAGCAAACTTTGCCCATTCAATAAAAATTTTAACTTCACAAAAGATTTCTTACGTTGAGGATTTTGATATCTATTGTTCTTTTATCCTTCAAATACAATTATAATTTTTTTAATAATATGGTCTGCTAGTAAGTAAATTGTACCATTTTCCACCTTTATTTAATGCATGAACATTTGCCCTACGTTCTTAGCTTCCACTTGTTTCTGAATTATAATTTCTAAATCCCATAAACTTTTCTCTCTTCACACATACTTCTGCTGCTAATCATTGTCAAGTGCTTATTTGTCCATGCTAATAATGGCTTGGTTCTGGTTTAGTTTCATTGAAACTAGTTAGTTTGATCAACGAACTAAATGGAAACTAAATTTTTCATTTTTTTGCAATGTACTGTATCTTCCCTTTATTCTGATATTAACAACTTTATTCAAATAACATGTTTGTTATTCAAATAACATGTTTGTTATTCAAATAAAGTGGCACTTTCCTCCTATAGTTTGTTCAATTAGATACTTTATTCGAATAACCAACTTTATTCGAATAAAAGATTTTTAATTTGAATTTTACATTATTCTTTGTTTTATTAAGTATTTCGTATTTATTATTATTTATTAATATTTTTAAAATGTTACAAAATCGAATTTGAAATTAATTACAAATTTTGATTGATTTATTAATGAGCCAAAATATGAAGGGAATTTTGATTTTTATTGAAAAAAAAATTCTTCTTAATTGAATATTGCATAATATGTCACATGACACTAATTGAGAGTATGTATTTGTCACATAGTAGCGTTTTATACTTATACTGCTATGTCAGATTGACACATGTCATGATTTGAAGACATGACCTCTCTTTACATTTACATATATATATATATATATATATATATATATATATATATATATATATATATATATATCAATTCAATTTCAATAATTATCAAATTTGATTACCTAAATTTATTGCAAATGAACAAAATCAAGCATTAACATAATAATGAATTAAAAACAAAATTAAACTAATTAAAGCAAATCAATCAAAGCTATCAAATCAGAATATTCTACAAACAACAATGAATGAAAATTACTAATTGATACAAATCAAATCTAAAATTAATATAGAAAATGAATTGCTTTTGACTACCCGTAACTTGAAATCGAATCTAAAACTAATTATAGATTTCGATTAATTTACTAATGAGCCAAAATAAAAAAGAAATTTCAATTTTTATTAAATAAATTCTCTTCCTAATCTAATATGAAATTTATTTAAATAATTATCAAATTTAACTACCTAAAATTTATTGCAAATGAACAAAATCAAACATTAACACAATAATAAATTAAAAATAGAAATAAACCAATTAAAGAAAATCAATCAAACCTAGCAAATCAGAATATTCGATAAATAATAATGAATGAAAATTACCAATTGAAGCAAATCAAATATGAAATTTATATAGAAAAACAATTGCTTTTGACTGCTTACAATTTGAAATCGAATCGAAAATTAATTATAAATTTTGATTGATTTATTAATGAGTTAAAATAAGAAAAAAATGGATTTTTATTGAAAAATATTCTCTTTTTTATTGAATATTGCACAATATGTTACATAACAATTATTAGGAGTATATATTTGTCATATGACAATATTTATATGTGTACTACTATGTCAAAATAACACATATAATAATTTAAAGATATGTACATTCTTTTTATATATTACATATGATTTATATTTGATTGTATCGATTAACGCAATTATATTTATTTAAGATATTTAACCTAATAACAACAATGATTAGTGCATGTATTACTATAAAAACGTATATTTTTCCATATTAAAGCCGTTGAATTATTTTTAAATAAACGTGTCCAGGAGCAAATCCAAAACCGTATAATTTCATTTTTATCTAGAATCAATCCCTATAAAAAAAAAATCAAGGAGAAATAACTTGGATTCAAGCCTAATATTATACTCGTATCATGATCACAAGAACTCTTTATAATACTACTTTGTAGAGCTCAAAGAAAAAAATCTATAATATTACTTTGTCTCAAATTATCCCTTGTTAATCACCACATAATATTTTATTTGGATACATTCCTTTTTCTTGCTTTAAGGTTTGTTTAGTAAATTGTATTCACTGGATGACTCACGAGATTACTTCCAATGATTTCTGGTTCTTTTTTTTTTTTTTTGGATGTTGGTTCCAAACTCGTAACAGAGAGAGAAGTACACCAACTTCTAACAAAGTGATTGATCACGAGGTTCAAGTCCTGATGCAATTGGTTATAGCTTTAATTGAGTCTGTTAAAGTTGAAAAGTTAGAGGAAGTTATCTAGTCTATACCTTATATTATATGTTTACCCATCTCTTTATAGCCTTTTAT
Organism: Ormosia emarginata; assembly: GCA_029884605.1. Lineage (NCBI taxonomy): Eukaryota > Viridiplantae > Streptophyta > Magnoliopsida > Fabales > Fabaceae > Ormosia > Ormosia emarginata. The sequence continues at coordinate 6,689,604 of JAQQTP010000066.1, read as the reverse complement.
ATGTTGCAGTTAACCAAAATGAAAAAAATTGACGAACCCCCTAAGTTCTAATCTAATGCAGCTTAAAATTACTTTTCGTAGAAATTCTAGCCATGAAACAATGACTTCTATTAGAGATATAGTAAGCATAATTTATTGCTAACTTGAAGGAGATCAGCACGATTTACATCAAAATGGACAAGCCTCAATTAAGACCCATTAAGGGAAGAATGTAACCCTTGAAATGGGAAGAATGTTCCAAGGGAGGTACTGGATCAGGCGATTCCGCTGAATTTGGACCTGTAGGAGCAAGCCTCTTGATCTTATGGCTGACACCATAACTCTTGGAAAAGGAAGAATGTTCTACAATAGGTATTGAATCAGGCGACTCTGTTGGATTTGGACCTATAGGAACAAGACTCTTGATCTCATTGTTGACACCATAACCCTTGGAGAGGGAAGAATGTTCTACAACAGGTACTGGATCAGGTGACTCTATTGGATTTGAACCTGTAGGAACAAGTCTCTTGATCTCATGTTTGAAACCATACACTTTGGGAACAAAATAATGTTCTGCAACAGGTACTGGATCAGGCGACTCTGTTGGATTTGGACCTGTAGGAACAAGCCTCTTGATCTCATTTTTGACACCATAACCCTTGGAAAGGGAAGAATGTTCTACAACAGGTACCGGATCAAGTGACTCGCCATGATTTGGACCTGTAAGAACAAGTTTCTTGATCTCATGTTTGAAATCATACACTATGGGAACAAAATAATGTTTCACAGCAGGTACTGGATCAGGCGACTCTGTTGGATTTGGACCTGTAGGAACAAGCCTCTTGATCTCATTGTTAATACCATAACCATTGGAAAGGAAAGAATATTCTACAACAGGTACTGGATCAGGCGACTCTGCTGGATTTGGACCTGTAGGAACAAGCCTCTTGATCTCGTTGTTGACACCATAACCCTTGGAAAGGGAAGAATGTTCTACAACAGGTACTGGATCAGGTGACTCTGCTGGATTTGGACCTGTAGGAACAAGTCTCTTGATCTCATGTTTGAAACCATACACTTTGGGAACAAAATAATGTTCCATAGCAGGTGTTGGATCAGGCGACTCTGCTGGATTTTGACCTGTAGGAACAAGTCTTTTGATCTCATGTTTGAAATCATACACTTTGGGAACAAAATAATGTTCCATAGCAGGTGTTGGATTAGGTGACTCTGCTAGATTTGGACCTGTAGGAACAAGCCTCTTTATCTCATTGTTGACACCATTACCCTTGGAAAGGGAAGAATGTTCTACAACAGGTACTGGATCAGGTGACTCTGCTGGATTTGGACCTGTAGGAACAAGTCTCTTGATCTCATGTTTGAAACCATACACTTTAGGAACAAAATAATGTTCTGCAGCAGGTACTGGATCAGGTGATTCTGCTGGATTTGGACCTGTAGGAACAAGCCTTTTGATCTCATGTTTGAAACCATACACTTTGGGAACAAAATAATATTCTGCAGCAAGTACTGGATCAGGCGACTCTGTTGGATTTGGACCTGTAGGAACAAGTCTCTTGATCTCATTGTTAATACCATAACCCTTGGAAAGGGAAGAATGTTCTACAACAGGTACTGGATCAGGCGACTCTACTGGATTTGGACCTGTAGGAACAAGCCTCTTAATCTCGTTGTTGACACCATAACCCTTGGAAATGGAAGAATGTTCTACAACATCTACTGGATCAAGTGACTCTGCTGGATTTGGACCTGTAGGAACAAGTCTCTTGATCTCATGTTTGAAACCATACACTTTGGGAACAAAATAATGTTCCGCAGCAGGTACTGGATCAGGCGATTCTGCTGGATTTGGACCTGTAGGAACAAGTCTTTTGATCTCATGTTTGAAACCATACACTTTGGGAACAAAATAATGTTCCATAGCAGGTGTTGGATCAGGTGACTCTGCTAGATTTGGACCTGTAGGAACAAGCCTCTTTATCTCATTGTTGACAGCATTACCCTTGGAAAGGGAAGAATGTTCTACAACAGGTACTGGATCAGGTGACTTTGCTGGATTTGGACCTGTAGGAACAAGCCTCTTGATCTCCTTGTTGACACCATAACCCTTGGAAAGGGAAGAATGTTCTACAACAGGTACTGGATCTGGTGACTCTGCTGGATTTGGACCTGTAGGAACAAGTCTCTTGATCTCATGTTTGAAACCATACACTTTGGGAACAAAATAATGTTCCATAGTAGGTGTTGGATCAGGTGACTCTGCTGGATTTGGACCTGTAGGAACAAGCCTCTTTATCTCATTGTTGACACCATTACCCTTAGAAAGGGAAGAATGTTCTACAACCGGTACAGGATCAGGCAACTCTACTGGATTTGGACCTGTAGGAACAAGCCTCTTGATCTCGTTGTTGACACCATAACCCTTGGAAAGGGAAGAATGTTCTACAACATCAACTGGATCAGGTGACTTTGTTGGATTTGGACCTGTAGGAACAAGTCTCTTGATCTCATGTTTGAAACCATACACTTTAGGAACAAAATAATGTTCTGCAGCAGGTACTGGATCAGGTGACTCTATTTGGTTTGGACCTATAAGAACTAGTCTTTTGATGTCGTGACTTGTGGGACGATCACTCACAGCAAGAGAAAGGGACAAGAAAGACATAGCAACAATGAAACAAATCTTTGAAACTTCCATCTCTCAAATTTGTGTGTTTGCAATGGCAAAACATGTATTATATAGTAGTCTCCATGTTTAGTTTATAGCAATAATTAGGACGGTTATAACGGAAGAATCACTGCACTTATGCCAATCAATCAATTGATTAAGTCATTCTTGGCATATACAAAATAATTAGATGAATAAATAAAAGTTGAAAAAGAAATTGACTATATTGCAATGTGTGTCGGTGTAGTTTTCAAGTAAACAAATATATATTAATGTATATTAGTTCGAGTAGAAAGAGTTCGAGTTTCTTAAACATGTGATCTTAAGTTTAATCACAGAATTTATTTGTATTAAAATAATACCGTAAAAAAGGGTATTTACTTAAATGCTTGACAGTACTTCAAATGGTTAATATCTTACTTATCAAGTGGAATACTCTAATTAAAAAAAAAGAAAAAGAAATCAACGAATATAAAGATGGAAAATAATAGTAAAGTATCATGTACCTTATATATATCGTTGACTAAATTTAATTTGGAAAACGCTAAGTAATTAGATTTTTTTAAATAGTTTTTTTTTTTTTATAAGAATGACTTGGTATTGTTTTCAACCTTTCGATAAATAAGTATTCCATTTGACTTATTTAAATACTATCGTTGAATGTTGACAAATTTTGATAAAAAATCATATAATATATAAAAAAATACATATTTTTATATTTTAATATGATTCATTTTGACATATAATAATATATTTAAAAATTTGTCATGTAACAAATACATATTCTAATAACTGTTATGTGTTATCTTATGTTGTAATTTTAAAAAAATTACATGTATCGCTAGATCTAAATTAAATATATTATTCATACATATAAATATAGAAATTTATAATTACATATTAATTACCATGACATATATACATTTTCATATTAATTCATATCCAAAACAATTCAAAAAAATCTCACCTATCTTTAGTTGACCATGTTATTAATTATTTTTATTTGTATTAGATCTTAAAATTTTAAAATTTTTGTAGGTGTATGATACCATTTCTCGCTATATATGTCTTGTCACCTAAATTAATTATTTATATTTTTAAATTAATATATTTATTCATATATAATTATTCTATATGATTTATAAAACTTTAATATATACAACACACAAAAATAGAAATTTTACATGAAAATATAATAAAATTCATTAAATGTAATTTATTATGAGAAAACTAAGAATTTATTAAGCTTTTTTTTAAATAAAAAGATATTGCAATTTTTTTATACTCTTATTAAAAAGTTGATAACACATCCAAATAAATAAATACATAAGAATTAAATAATAATAATAATAATAATAATAATAATAATAATAATAATAATCATAATAATAATAATAATAATAATAATAATAATAATAATAATCATCATCATCATCATCATCATCATCATCATCATCATCATCATAAAATTTTTATCACATAATCATATAATATATAAAGAGAAGGTAAACCTTCATATTCTGACATGTGTCATTTTGACATAGTAACATGTTTAAAAATCTGTCATGTGACAAATACATAATCTCAATAACTATCATATGGCATCCCTTGTTTCAATTTAAAAGGAAGATGTATATGTGTCGTTAAGTGTAAATTAAATTTATTATTCACATATATAAATATAGAAATTTATAATTACATATTAATTATCATAACATATGTACATTTGCATATTAATTCATATTCAAAACAATTCAAAAAAATTTCACTTATATTTAGTTGACCACGTTATTAATTATTTTTATTGGTAATAGATCTTAAAATTCTAAAAATTTTGTAGGTGTGTGATACCATCTCTGCTATATATGTACCATGACCCTAAATTAATTATTTCTATTTTCAAATTACTATATTTATTCATATATAATTATTCTAT
>JAQQTP010000066.1:6680000-6682500 GCA_029884605.1 Ormosia emarginata | reverse complement strand
ATTAATTATTCCTATTAGTGATTGACTTAAAATCTAAAAATTGTCGTAGATGTTTAATTAATATCATCTCTCTATATATGTATCTTCATTTCACTAAATTAATTAATTATATTTTCAAATTACTATATTTATTCACATATAATTATTTTATATTACTTACAAAACTTCAATATATACATCACACAAAAGTAAAAATTTTGCAAGAAAATATAGTAAAATTAATCACATGTAATTTATTATGAGAAAACTAAGAATTTATTAAGTTTTTTAAAACTAAGAAAATATAGTAAATTTTTTAGTATACTCTTAATAATTAGTTGATAAAATATTCAAATAAATAAAAACATAATAATAATAATAATAATAATAATAATAATAATAATAATAATAATAATAATAATAATAATAATAGAGATAGTTTATGCTTTCGTTTTAAATTTATTATTCGACATACGTGTTTATATTCTAACGTAGAATAATATGTTTAAAAATTTGTTATGTGACAAATTCATGATCCCAATATCTGTCATGTGACATCCTATGTTATAATTTAAAAGAAAAATGTATATGTATCGTTAGGTCTAAATTAAATTTATTATTTAAACATACAAATATAAATTTATAATCACACACTAATTACTTAGACATATATACCATTGCATATTAATTCATATTCAAAACAATTCAAAAAGTCTTCACCTATCTTTAGTTGACCACTAAGAATTTATTAATTTTTTTAAAAAAACTAAAACAATATAGTAATTTTTTTTGTAAACTCTTAATAATAAGTTGATAAAATAACAAAATAAATAAACACATATAAATAATAATAATAATAATAATAATAATAATAATAATAATAATAATAATAAAAATAATAATATATTTTGATCATCATCATCATCATCATCATCATCATCATCATCATCATCATCCCATCATCATCATCGACATCCCATATTCCAATTTAAAAATATATACATATCATAAATCTAATTAAATTTATTATTCATCATCATCATCATCATCATCATCATCATCATCATATCATCATATCATTACATTATTAATTGTTTTTATTATAATTGAACTTAAAATAATAATAATATAAAGAAAAAGTACATGCTTTCATAACCTAACATGTGCCATTCTGACATAAAATAACATGTTTAAAAATTTATCATGTGGTAAAAATATGATCTCAATGACTACCATAAGACATTCTATGCTACAATTTAAAAAGAAAATGTACATGTGTCGTTAGGTCTAAATTAAACTTATTGCTCACACCACTACTAGAAATATGAGTTTTAGAGACCGATTTAGAGACCGATTTATTTCGGTCTCTATAGAGATCGAAATAGAGACCGATTAAGAAAAAAAAAATTAATTTGCCACCAAACTAAAATTGATTTCTAATTCGGTCGCTAAAAAATTTAGAGACCGAATAAGAGACCGATTTAAAAAATAAAAATTATGTTATAAAACAAAATAAAAATAAAAATATGTCTTTGTATTAGAGAATCATTTTCGGTTTCAAATTTAATTTTTTTGTAAAAAAAAAATTAACAATAATAATAATAATAATAATAATATAATGAGAAGGTACGATGCCTTCACTTTTTTTCATTTAGACATTGAATAAAATGTTTAAAAATTATTAATGTGGTAAATCCTAATAACTAAAAAAAAATAAAGTTGAAGATGTTAGCGACCGAATTTTTATCTCTAACTAATAAAGTAAAAAAAATGCAATTCGGTCAATAAAACATCATCACGTTTTATTCACTCATTTCATATCATTTTCCTCTCCGAAATAAAATACGGCGCGACATCATCTACTTCGCTCCTCGCTCGCAACCCGCGACCACGACCCACCGCTAATATCATCAAATTCACCACCATCATCATTTATCAATCAATCTTTTTCTTTTTTTTTCTTTATCATTTGGTTTCATTTGAACCGAAAATGTGCATATGGTTTTGATGAAAGTAAGAAGGAAGAAGAAAGTTCCATTGACAAACATATATGATCAAATAAATGTGTAAGTCATATTTGTTTTTCTTATAGGCAATGCTAAAAATGGGTTGTATAATATTCATTAAGTTAATTGTTGGTCTATATTGTGTTTTGATTTCTTTATCTATTTTCTGCAATTACATATATAACATTTTTAAAATTTTTTGATCTTGGTTATAGTGTTTGTGGACCCAAGTGATGAAATATAGCTTTTGAATCCCATTACTTGATAATGGAAGTTTATCTCATGTTACATTATATTTCTTAAGTGTTATGAAGGTTTAATTGGTATTAAATTTAGTATATACATCACACAAAAGTGAAAATTTTGAATGAAAATATAGTAAAATTAATTATATGTTATTTATTATGAGAAAAACTAATAATTTATTAAGATTTTTTAAACTAAGAAAATATAGTAAATTTTTTTGTATATCCTTAAAAATAAGTTGATAAAGCATCCAAATAAATAAGTACAAA